>JAEIGN010000396.1:12347500-12372500 GCA_018903745.1 Drosophila repleta
CATGCAATTTTTTTCGTCTGTTGTCGCCCAAGCACTCGCTGCCTCTCTCCCCTCTCTCCCTCTCTCTCTCTATCTCTCTTTCGTTCACACTTTCTCTCTTTCACACACGCATCGTCGCCCAGGCACACACACGCGTATCAGGGCACCTAGATCTCCTGGTTGCCTGCACTTGTGACAGATTTTTAATACGCTTTCCGGCTCATAGGAAGCACTGGAATTACGTTTGCCGAGACTTGCGGCAAAATTGTGTGCGGATTTGCAGGGAATGGAACGGACGTCGAACAGCTCACATTGTAGCACCAATTGCTTGGGTAACGAAAATCTAACAATAAATCATATTCAAGACTTAAACTTAATGGAAAAAAAATGAACTTTGGTAAAAAATAATATAAACTATATATATAAACTATATAATATAAACTAAAATATATTTTCTATATTTAAAAAAAAAATATATATATTTATTTTCATATATAAAATAATATTTGTTTAAAGAAATGGATAAAAATATTAAGTTGATTAAATATTAAAATATATTTAAATATCTAAAAAGAATATAAACTAAAATATATTTTATGTATTTAAAAAAAAAATATTAAATATAAAAAAAAATATTTTTTTAAAATATTAAATAAAATATATTACAAATATTTAATTTTTTTAATAAAATAAATCAATAAAAACTAAAATAAAAATATTTATATTTTAAAAGAATAAAAAATATATAATATAACATATATTTATATTTTTTAAATTTAAGTAAAATATTTTAAAAATAAATTTATATATTTAAATAAAATATAATAAATATAAAATTATATAAATTTTTACTTTTGCTATTTTTAAAAATAAAAAAAAAGAAAATAGTTAATAAATTGACATATATTTATTTTTATATATATATTTATTTATATACATATATACAAAATATAAATATAAGCACAAACTTATCGATTTTGACGGCAATCTCGAGTAAGTGCTTGTCGAGCAGGCCGAGCGTTAACTAACATCGAGCTGTATGTCCGGAATATAGAAACTGGGCAAAGGTGTCTGTGGATCGGGCCACGAGTCCCCAAAAATGGCAAATTTCATAAACAATCCCTCGCAGCAGAACTACTACTTCAAGAAGAGCGTCGCGTACACCGAGGACCACATCGTGGTGAAGAAGTTGTTCCTGTACAATGTGGCAGCCGAGGCAAGTGGGTGTGGCCTTTGCTTGTGTGTATGTGTGTTTGTTGTGAGTGACTTGAGCCCTTTGTCTTGCAGCTGATGCCGCAGGAGGTGCAGGCGTACTTCGAGGGGTTCGGGCGCGTCGTGCGGCTGCAGCTGTTCGCCAGCCATGCGGCTCGGAAGCAGCAGCCGCGCGACTTCTGCCGCAAGACCAAGACGGGCTACGTCTACTTTGGCAATCCGCGCGACGCGGCCAAGGCGCTGCGCAAGACGCTGCACACGGTCCACGGGCGCCGCCTGTCGGTGCAGGCCAACGACAGCTGGCACCAGCCGGACGCCTACGGCGGCCCCGACGAGCCGGCGGCAGCAGCACCAGCACCAGCACCAGCGGGCGCAATGGCGACCCCAGCGGACATATTGATACTGAATGATCACTGCCTGGAGCACATAATACGTCTGCTCTCGCTGCCCGACCGCATCCACTTCGCCAGGACGTGCACGCGCTTCCGCAGCGTCTACCAGCAGGTGTCGGCCGCGCTGAACCGCAGCATCAGCTTCGACGTGTTCGACGCGATGACCGTGTGGGACATGCGCGACTTCTTCATGCTCTCGGGCCGGCACGTGCGGCACATCGAGGGCATCATTCCGCCCGGTCGGTGCCAGCGGCTGTGCGAGTTCTTCGGGCTGCACTGCATCAATCTGCGCACGATGCGCGTCACGGCGAGCAAGCTGAGCGTGCGCAACATGCACCGGATCTTCGCCCGGCTGCACCAGCTCGAGGAGCTGCAGCTGCGCGCCTGCGCCCTCAACAACTCCAGCCTGCTGGCCCTCAAGCACCTGCTGCACCTGAAGAGCCTCGACCTGTCGGACAACCACCAGCTGACTGGGGTCAACATGAACTACCTGCCCGCGAGCATCGAGTACCTGAGCCTCACCAGCTGCAACGGGCTGCAGTCCAAGTACTTGCCCAAGATGTGCAAGGCCCTGACCAGGCTGCGCGAGCTCAACATGAAGGCCGTCTACACACTGACCACGGGCTTCCAGCAGATGGTCAGCGGCAAGTGCTGCCTCGCCCTGGAGGTGCTCACCCTCAGCAGTGGGCCGGCCAACGAGTACGAGCATATCGCCAAGCTGCCGGCCCTCAAGAAGCTCATCCTGTACAGCTACGAGCAGGGCACCACGCTCCGGCCGGAGCTGCTCGCCTGGCTGGTGGAGCACAAGGCCCAGCAGCTGCTGCACTTCGAGGCGCGCGGCCAGAACTCGATAAACGCGGAGATGCTGGCGCAGATCGGGCAGCTGCACGGGCTGCGCACGCTCTGCCTGCCGCACAACAACACTGTGGGCGACCGGGAGCTGGAGGCGTTCCGGCTGCCGCAGCTGGAGCAGATCAACCTCAAGTACTGGCCGAATCTGAGCAACACGGCGGTGCTGCGCCTGGTGCTCGCCTGCCCCAAGCTGCACGAGCTGCACCTGGAGGAGTGCCCGCGCCTCACCGAGAAGCTGCTGCACGACATCATCTTCAAGATGCGCCTGCAGCTGCGCGACAAGGTCAACCAGCGCCAGCTGCCCATCCGCATGCACGTCTACGGCAGCAAGATCAGCGAGTTCAGCCTTCAGCACGCGGACGTCGCGGCCAAGGACATCGTCCACGCCTGCCTGACGCCGCCCGCCTCCTCCGATTTGTGCCTGGTGCGCATGTCCAATCTGCTGGAGTTCGACTTCTACTCGGACGACTACGACAGCTTCGGCTCCGACGACGAGCTCGACCCGGACTACGATCGCTACATGGTCAACGAGGGCTTCCTCAGCGACGAGGAGTACGACTACCAGGACATGGTCTTCCACGACGACGATCTCTTTGTCATCAACATGGAGAACGTCGCCGAGCTGTTCAACAACTGGAACGCCAACGGGAACAGAAACGCAAACCCGAACCCGAACTATCACCTGAACTGAAATCCGAGCCAACGATATATTATATTTGAATAGATCTAGAGAGAGGGCATCTACCTGTGGGCAACGAGTTGAGTAGGGCGCTTTCTTATTACTGTGGGTGGCTGCCATTAGACTGGAGGCTGCCAATGTGATTAAATAATTCAAGTGTATTCAGTAGTCCAAAAAGTATTTAATAAATATTCACCTAAATAGAGAAACGAATGAGAGTTCTTAAAGGAGAAAAGGAATTTGTATTCATATTTTATATGCAATCATTAAGAGCTATACTCAACGAATCAATAATGAATGCCTAAACACTTATGAGTAGCAAATTGTGAGAACATTTTACTTAAAACTGCTGTGCGTGGGTAATTATGCCCAATTAATTGAGTAGTAATTTAATGCCATGACAATTTAATATTATTATTTAATAATAAATTACATATATTAAAATTATATATGGATTCCATATGCATAATAACTTGAATATTAAATGAAGAAAGGCAATCAAATGTCAAACAATTTTGAAAGCCATCCAAAAATAATAAAAAAAAAAAAAACAATGTTTATAAATTTGAGAAAATTCTTTAAACTTTTACAATTTATTCTTTAATCTTAGAGACAAAAATTAATAACAATAAAAAAATGATGATTGATTAACAAATTTTTTTGGCAACTATAAAAGGGGCAAAGCCATTTGCCAAGGTTTATCTCTCTTGATTTATATCTGAATATATTTGTTTGAATTAATATTTATATTATTTTATTTATATAATTTTGTATATCATTTTTTATATATTTTATTTTTATTTTACTTGCATTTTTTTTTTTTTTATTTTTATTTTATATTTTTTTTTATTTTATATCTATTTTATTTTCATTTTACCATTATTTTATTTCTATTTTATTTTTATTTTATTTTAAATTTGTTTTATTTTTATTTTAACTTTTTCTAATTTTATTTTATTTGTATTTTATTTTTCTCTTATTTTTAATTCATATTTATTTTATTTTTATTTTATATTTATTTTATTTTCATTTTACCATTATTTTATTTTTATTTTATTTTTATTTTATTTTTGTTTTATATTTGTTTTATTTTTATTTTAACTTTTTCTATTTTTATTTCATTTGTGTTTTATTTTTCTTTTATTTTTATTTCCTATTTATTTTATTTTTATTTTATATTTATTTTATTTTCATTTCAACTTTTTCTAATTTTTATTTTATTTTTTATTTCATTTGTATTTTATTTTTATTTTAACTTTATTTTATATTTATTTTATTTTTATTTCATTTTTATTTCATTTTTATTTTATATTTATTTTATTTTTATTTTATTTTAAAAGAATTTTTTTCGACTACATTATTTTTGATATTGAGAAATAAATTTTTATTTAAATTAACATTTAATTGTTATGCCCAAAGCTCTTAGCCCACTCCAAAGGCTACATAAATGTTCAATTTACAATCCAAAAGCAAAGAAAATCCAGCATTTAAACATTTTCGCAGCTAGAAGTCTGACTTAAGCCGACAAAAACTCTTTCGGAATATTCCTAGTGCGCTGTTGAGTGTATTTGGTTAGTGCTCTATTCCCATTTTAAGAGTATTTGTGTGGTGCGCTATTGCTTAAGCATGATTTATGTACACATTTTCGTTCATGTCGGCATTAAACAAGTGCGCTGAAAGCGCCTGAAAGTGCGCTTTAAAAAGAGTATAGTAAACATTTTGATGTCTTCCACTCCACATTGGAGCTCAATAAAAATTGATATTGCTCCGCCCGAGTCTGAGTCGACAGAGCGCCAAAGACAGAGTGTAGCTATATATATATATATATGGATGTATATAGATACACAGATAGATGTGTGTGTGTGCGTGTGTGTTATAGGTAGTAATGTGTGTTCAATTTTTATGCCTGGTACGTAGTCACACGTAACTGTTTGTTATTTTGTACAGCTCTTGGCCTTGTGGCTTTTCCTGCTCGCTGCAGCTGCCAAATGTCTGCCAGAAATATATATATGTGGAAGTCTATTAAGTTAATGTCGCGTAATTTAACAAACTGTCAAAACGGCTTGGGAAAAGTAACAGCAAATGCACACGATATGTACAGTTGCCTTTCGCCGCTTTCTTTTCGATTTTCCTTACATTGACGGCGGCAAATTGTATGCCACACGCTCTTCCTTCGATTGTTGCAGTGCCCCAGCTGCATTAAACTTGGAGCACATCTTAAAGTTGAACCCCCCACCCCCCCCTCGACGTGGACTACACACATTTTCGACCAGGCCGCCGACATGCCACAAAATGTCAACCACAGCGCGAAAACTTGCAGCCGGAAAGAGCGACACGACTTTCTGCTGTTATTATATTCGCATTTAGCTCGGCAAACTTTGGCGCGCCAGCTTCAACGTTGCGTGAATTGTACAAATAGCAACAATTCTACACAAATAACACACACACACACACACGACACACCTACACACACATATGATGATTGCTGTGGCCTCAAATTTTTAATTGGGCTTAAAAGCTTTCACTTAATTATATAGCCCATGAATATATAAATTCTTGAATAGTTTTAAACTATTTAAATTTGTGTGGAAATATATTATTATAAAGGATTCAAGACTTTGTCCTATTTATATACCCTATAAATACATATATATAAACCATAACTATATAGCTATCAAATATATTCATTACTGATTATTAAACCACATAATATATGCCTTCATACCTGCCCCATACAACCTGCTCTATTCAGATACCAAACACGAATAGCTGCAAATTGCATGCAAAACATTTCAAATATTTACCAACAAAATAAATGATTTTTAACAGTTCAAAAAAAAAATAGAAAAATGCGAAAATACGAAAATGCGAAAATACTCAAATATATTGCCTTTGTGTTACATTTTTTGTGTTTGTTATTTTGTTTCGGCAATGCTCGATTGCCGCTGATGCGTTCAAAGTCGTCGAAGCGCTGCAGCTATACAAATTTCATAGCGTACTTTTACGGGCGCTTCCGTTTTGTAAACAAGCGGCAAATGGGAGCGGGAGCGAGCATAACGAATGCCATGCAAAACTTGAAAAAATATAAAATTGATTGTATGCAATGGCAAATGGGCATAACAGACGCTCTCCCACATGAAGTTACATCTCGCTCACAGTGGCCAAGATTATGCGTAGTCCTCGCCCGAATATGCATGCGATGGCAGTTGCAGTTGCCTTTGCAGAATTATGCGTGCAACAGCCAAGCGCTAAGTGCAACAAATTTTGCACATTTGGCAACTTTGTTGACCCAAATATATAAACAGATATATATAGAGATATATATATTCACTTGGCATTGTTAATTGCCAATGGAATGCGCGGCTGCCGCCTGCCGCCCGAACTGCTGTAAATTATTTATGCACGTTGCGTGTACTGCCAAATTCTGAGCATATATATATATATGTAGTTTACATATATATCTTTATATATGTATAAATTACCCTTCAATTGGCAGTGGCATTAATTCCAGCCTGCAAATTATGCTAATGGAATAAATGGAAATTTTGGTATTTTGATATTTTGATTACTATTCATGGTATTTAGTCACAAATATGACATATTATTTAATAATGCTTAGCTAATTTTGTTTATTCAATGCACATAGAGAGTGAGAGAGAGAGAGAGAGAGAGAGAGAGAGGGAGGGACACATTTAATGTTCATGTAAAATTCAAGCGCTTAAATTGTGTTTGAAATTTAAATAAATATTTTGTGGCACAATGAATAGGCATATTAATGAAAATATCAATATAAATACAAACAATGGCATTTGCAATAAGTGAATAATTAAATTAGGTAAAGCAACAAATGAGAGCGTTCTTGGCAGGAGTATCCGACGGGAAGATACTCTGGCCAATGATAAGTCAGAGTAAAAAAAAAAATAATAATTAAAATAAAAATTCAGTAAATAAATAATATAGTATGAAAAAAGATATTAATAATAAATAAAAAATTAAATTATATATAATTTTAAAATATATATATTTTAAATTTTTTATTTATTATTATTATTTTGTTATATTATATTATTTATTTACTGAATTTTTATTTTAATTATTATTTTTTTTTTTTGACTTATCATTAGCCAGTATTCTTATTATTATTAATTTTCTTTTATATTATATTATTTATTTACAGAATTTTTATTTTAATTATTTTTTTTTATAACTTAAGTTAGTTTCCTTTACTATTTTATGAAAATAATAATAATATTTCATATTACTCGTATATAATTATTTATAATCAAAATATAGATATGAGTCTAATTTGTAATTAAAGTAAAAATATCTGTCTTATAATTCCAGTTAAAATATCATTAAAATTAAAAAAATAATTACAGATTCTACAGCCATCTATTAAATTGAACATTTAAATAAAAATCCTCTTTAAGTTGCTTTATTTTGCATTCGCTTAGTGGAATCGTTGGAGTGTAACAGCTGCAGCTGCAGCTGCTGGTGTCCAGCTTCGGCTGCCAGCAGCAGTGGAGTTCGATGCTTTGTTCGAGCACTGCTTAGACGTCACGTGTCCTTTGTCCTGCTTTGGCAGCTGGTCATGCGTTAATTTTGAGCCAATTTCATGCGCTTCGCCGAGCGCGCAGGAGTAGAAGAAAAAGGATTTGAAAGCAAAGCTCAAGAGACGGCGGCTGTTGGTTCATGGCTCAGTTTACGCGCTAATGAAGTGTTTAAGTATGGCATTACGTATTACGCATACGCCGAGTGTGCGGCTCACGTTACGTATACGCCCGGCTGTGCGTAAGCCAAAAACTCTCCGAGTCAACATTTGCATATCGCACAGCCCGGCTGGGATTTTGTTTATCTGCCAGGGAAAGGAGCCGCCGCCCCACACACACACACACAGAGATAAGAAAGGAAACGCTGCAGTGAAAGAAAAATTGAAATAGGGTAAAAACAAGTTAACGCTGATTGCACAAAGCCGTGCGGATCTCGGATTTGTAGACCGCTGCACAGCGCTGAAAAAGTTAAGCAAAACACGAAATTAAGCACCGCCTATGGGTGTGTGTGTGTATGTGTGTGTGCACAGGATACATTAACAAAATTAGCGCAGCAAGGCGTTCAAGGCAACATCTAAACATACAGAGAGAGAGGGAGCGAGGTCGCTTGAATGCCTGCGGCAAATCAACAAGAAATCGACTCGCAGAGCTGGAAGCAGCAAAATTTCGAATTGGGTCTGTGCTGAGCAGAGCACTCAACACTCAACACTCTTTTGCCAAATTGCCGGAAGTTTTGTGCGATTAAAGCGCCATTATCGATGTGAATTATTTTAACATACACACACAGACACAGGCACACACACACAGGCACACACACACACAGGCACACCTTTTGAATGGCAATCAATTTGTGGCGGGCTTTAAAAAGTAATTGCCGCGCATTTGTCGCAGCGGCAAGTGTGAACAAGGAGAGAGAGAGAGAGAGAGAGTGAGAGAGTGAGAGAGTGAGAGAGGAGAAACTCAAGGAGCGTAGCGAAAACTTTGCAAATTCAAATTAAACTTTGGCTAGTTTTTGTGATTTGTTGCCCTGCGGTTCGCACTTACATTTATCATCGGGCAGTCAAAACTTTTCGTTTGGCTCTGCAGCCGCAGCTAATGAAGTCAGAATTGGTTTGACTTCGCGTGCTGCTGCTGCTGTTAGTCCTCCACTGGTCTATTGTAAATATTTCATTAGTTCAATTTACCTGCCAGCCGCAAGATTTATCGACCACTAAACGAATTGTCTCGCAGTCAACGCAGTAACTGTTGCCGCTGCACTTGCAGCTGCTCTCCCTCTCTCTCTCTCTCTCGCTCTGGCATTTGCTCGACCAATTAGCATATGCTGCCAAAGGTAAACAGACAATGGCTGCCTCTGTCTTAAGTTAGGGGGGCGTGGCATGCCTCAGCATACAGCAGCGGCATTTGCTAAGCTCGTAGCCAAGCAACAGCTGGCCGGAGTATGTTGAGCTGGGCAGCTTTAGTTATGCCTTAAGTAGTGCTGCCTTAAGCAAGCTCTGGATTGCCATTGTTTAAGCAATGCACACTCTGTGCGCGTATATTAAGCTAGCCATAACTGGGTAAGTAGTGAAGCATGTGTTGGGCTAGAGACTTGGAATGCGATTGAATGGAAGTCACAGAGAGTTGGATTTACTATATACTCAATGCATATGTTTGAGTTCAGTATACATGCTAGGATGATATCTATGATGAGATGTATTTGATAGCACAAGAAACCATCTCTTAAATACTTTTACTTTAGACAAACGCTGCTTTTGTTTACCCTCATGACTCTGCAGGACTCGTGGGAGTCCTAGTCCTTTGGGTCCACTTTCTTAATTGCACAGGAAAATGCAACTGAGACAACTGAAGCAACTGCAGCAATCGCACGACAATCAATTGCTTAATTTGGCTGAAAGGACGACTTGCTTCGCCTCGCCGGCAATTAGGTAATTGAGAGCTGCATAAATCAAGTCTAATGAATTGTATATATCTCTCTCTATCTGTATACATATATAAGGCTAGTCCAGAATCAATATCAATATTGTGTTTGGCGCGTGGTCGGCGATAATGCAAATTTCATAATTGAAAACTAAGTGCGGAACAAAAAGTTAGCCATAAAGCACTTTCGGCTATAGACGGCGCCTTTGTAGAGGCCACTCCCTCTCTCCCTCTCTCTCTCTTCCCCTCTCTTTTTAGCTGAAATTATAATTTGGCCCATTGGCGTGAAAAAATGAAAATACGCTCAACTTTTGCGCTGAGCAAAAACTTTGCTACGCACACACACACACACACACACACAACAGCACACTCACACACACACAAACAAACAATTGACTTTGAAAGCATTCGAATTGGGGCTTGGAGGGGGCAGCTTGGCTTGGCTCTTTCAGGCTAGGCAAAGGCCAAGGGGGAGCAGTGGGAGCGGGCGAGTGTTGCCCCTTAAAAACCTCTGGCGCAGCCATTCAATTAAACTGAGTGTAGTTTTCAATAAACTGCGCGCTCTTTGAAAAATGGCAAATAAATGCGAGCGTAACGAACGCAACTCGAGCAAAAATAAGAAATTCGCAATGGAAGTGTGCAGCGTGAGTGGCTGAAAGATACCCTGTAAGAGGCAAAGCAAATACGCTATAAATACAAAATGAAAGAGAGTAGACTTGGAGCTGATTAAAGATTTTAAAGTCAACAAATAATCAGTGTAAATTAAAGGAAAAATATCTAGAAAGTAAGGGGAGCTCTCAATTATAGCAGAGATTTTTTTTTAGATTTTTTTTGCGAGCGGAAAATATTTTTAATTGCGAGAAACCTTTGAATCCTCATCGAATTTACTCCTTTATTATTTCACTTTTTATTTTATTTATTTTTTATAATTTTTTTTTAATGTATTTTATTAATTTTTTATTTTGTTATTTGTTTGTATATATAATATATATATTTTTAAATTATTTTTTTAATATTTTTTATTTTTTTTTTTAATTTTATTTTGTTCGTTCACATGTATTTATAGATTATGAGCTTGATCCCCCTTCTTAAGCATACCCTTTAACCTTTTTATTTAGCAAACAGCGTAAACTTAAGTAGCTAAGGCTTGATAAGCAAAGGGATAAATATGGCAATAGAGAACGAGAAAGACTTAGCGAGAGATGGAGAGAGAGACAGAGAGGGGAGATGAGAGGATGAGGTAGAGGGCAGCGCACAGTTGATGCTACTAAATGCAATTTGTGCTCAAGTTACAGTTAAGCGGATTGCAAAGCACTAAAGCACCGGGCACATATCGAATATTTATGTACACTATATATATATATATATATATGTGTGTGTGTGTGTGTGTGTGGGCAGGGGCTTATAGCTAAACAACAAGCTGCACAATGGACAACGCACTGCGGACTGCCGCCTGTGGACAGTGGAAAATGAAAACAAGTTTCTTTTTTGTAACAACAAACGGCCTAAGCGTAAGTATTTTCAAATATTGCTCGGAATACACTGAGCAAAAGTGAGGAAGGTTTATTTAAAATTTACATTTGACATGAAAGGTAAATTGGAAAAATATACAAGAAATACAAAGTTTAGTCTGCATGAGAAGGAGTCTTTGTGGTGCTATTATTGCTTTCCCTATTGATTTTGCTATGGGTATCTATTGTGAATGGGCTTATGGGGTAAAATGATTCTCTGATAATGTATGTTATAGATGGAAATATGTATGCTATATACAAAAGCATAAATATTAAAAATATATTAAAATATATATATCTATATATTTTTCAGGATCAACTAGCCTATCTGTTCGGAGATACCTCCCCCTTGGTATATGAGAAACAGATAGATCAAACGATGACAAGATGACCAGCAGGTGACAGAAAATGCCTCTGATGTCTAGATTCTAACTCAAAACACAACTGGCTAGGTACGAAAAATCTCTATCTCGCAATCTCAAACATATTCCTGAACAACTATCTCAAGTCGTCAATAAATGCATACAAAACTAGTTCATTTTCTTTTACTAGTTGTCATCGAAATTGCGCTGAGTGTATTTGCCGCTGCTGGCTAAGCTCTTTTATTTATATTCATACCTTTATTTAATGGCCAACCGATCCGTTGTCTGGCTTTAACTTACTTTTGGCTCAGCTTAATGCAGCTCTACCTCTTCTCCCTCCCCCTCTGCCACTCCCACTCTATGGTTGTATCTGTAAATATATTTCGATTTGCTGTTGCTCGCTCGCTCGCCTCGCTTTGTTTTGTTTTGTTTTCATCTGCACTTTTTGCTTTTGCCATTTATCCAATTTTTGTCTCTTGTATCTGCCTTACATGTGTTTTATACGTTTATCTAGTTGGCCAGGGGCGGGGCAGGCATGTGCGTGGCTCGATGTCGTTCTGAGCTGCCCCACGTCCACAAAAAAAAAGAAGGAAACTTCGATGTGGCTAAAGTCGATGTCAGGCAACGTTGAGCTGAGCGATAAGCAGCAACAGCAACAGCAACAGAGAGGAAAAAAAGACGAAACTTTGGCAGCGAAACTTTGTTAAAAAGTGCAACTAATTGTTTTGGCCAAGTTAGCGGCGGCACGTGACTAAAATAAAGCTGGTGGGCAAATCAATTATGCGCGCGCAATGAGCCGGCAAACGAAACTTCTTACAGTCACGCACAAAAGTATGCAACAGTGGCTGCAACAGCGCAGCGGCAACAACGGCAACTGCAGCACCAATCGTTCGTCACACATCATCAATAAAAGATTTGTTGGCTAAAACGCAAGCCCAAAAAGCTGTGGCCAATAGAGAAGGGGCTGTGTGTGTGTGTGTGTGTGTGTGTATGCAGCATAAATCAATCACTTCCGCTGGCTCGAGCAATTGGCCACGCCCCATGTCGCTCGCCGGCTGCAGCCTGTTGCCCGCTGTTCAATTTTATTTATGGCTAGCCAAAACAACACACACACACACACACGCACACTCACACACACACTCATTCAGTCGGTTGGCCAATTGTTTTTGGTTTTCAATTATTTTGTTGACGATTTGTGCGGCCCTTCGCTCCGTGCGCTCTAATAACTGTGATTTATGAATGGCTACCGCAGCGGAAGCGGATGCCCCGACACGGCCTGCCACAGTTGCAACAGCAGCATTGGCGCTCGCTTGTAATGAGGCAGCTGCAATATTTTTAATGAAAACTAATGGAAATTTTATGGACCCCAACAGGAAAAGCAACAACAACAACAACAACAACAGCAGCAGCAACAGCAAGGCGTGAATGGGGCTTTCAACTTTTTGGCTGCTCACTTTTATTTTACTTGTTTGTTGATAGACTTAAGAGCTGATTGATGGCCGGCTGCTGCCTAGACATTGATTTATGGCCGTGGAAGCAGCGGACGGCACGTTGCGTATACGACGTGTGTCGCTTACAAATTTTACATTTTTTAGAGAACATTTTTAATGTATTTCAACTTGTGAAATAAATTAAGTATTTATTTATAAAAAAAACTAAGAATGTGGAAATTAAATTACAATAAAATTTTCATTAAGTAAAAGTTAAAAATAATTATATGTATTTTTTAATCAAACCTTTTTATTTTTTTAATTTTTAAAATTTTTATAATTTAGAATTATAAAATAAATAAACTTTTATAAACTTTATTATATATAAATTTACTATTAATCAATCAATTAAATGCAGCTTTTAGAATTTTTTTTTTTATTTTTATTTTATTTTATATTTTATTTAAAATTATTAATTTAATATATATTTTATTATTATTATTATTATTTTTATTTTATAGGTTTTTTTTTTATTTTACACTAAATTTATGATTATGCTACGCTCGAAATATATTTAATATTATTATTATAAATAGTGAATATATTCATTTTAATTTTGTTTTTAAATTTTATTATATACCTTTTCTTTCTCTAAAAATTGCTGCAAAAAAATGCTTCATATGCAAATATTTTTATTTACTATGGAAAATGCTTTTATTATTGCTTTTAGTGTCTTGCAAATTTATTATACATATTTATATTAAACATAAATATTTATTTTAGAGAGTTAAAAAGTATTTTTCCTTTATTGTTTGCCTTTGCTATATTTAAATATTTTTTTACACAGAATTAAAAAAGTTTTCAAAGTGTTTTTATATTTTATAAATATTTTTTTTTAATTCTATAAAATCGATTTCTGTTCTTTTTTTCTGTAAAAGCAAACTCAGCGCTCATCCCGTTTATTATTTCTGTGTGCTACTTTTGCCATTGATTTAAAGCGTATTTAAGACTTGTTCCCTTTGGAGTTGATATCTTTTTATTTAACGCCCACTCACACGCCCAGCCACCCACTCAGATAGACCCGCTGCTTGGCGTCGCTCACTCCACCGAAGTGCCACATTTTACTACATTATGCACTTTCAACACTCGGCAGCTCATTCATTTTATTTATTCTGCACTTCAAAGCCGTGTGTTCTCTGCTCTCTATACTCACCTGTCCAAACAGCGGACCGAACAGCTCAGCTCAGCTCAGCTGAGGTGAGGTGAGGTGAGCCGAGACGAGCTACACAAAATTTGCATAAAACACAAGCGTGCAAAAACTTGGCACTATTTCATTTCAGTTGTTGTCACTCACTGCTCGCAGCGCGGCTAGCTGCGCTACGACTCGCTCTTTGCTGAGCAAACACAAGATATCAAAATATAAATGAAAATTGCAAAAGAAAATATTTACTTGTTATGGAGATGGCATATGAAGAAAGAGTGTAATATTTACTTATTACAATTACATAAAATAAAAGAGATTTAAGAAAGTAAGAGAGAGTGAAATAGAGAGAGAGAGAAAGAGAGAGAGAGTGAGAGAGAGAAGCTAAAGAGGGATAATACAAATATTTTTTATAACTACTTTGAGGACGGAACTAAACCTTGGTAAAAGTCTATTTTATTTTTGAAATTAAACAAATATACATTTTTTTTTAATAAAATAATACATTGCTACGAAAAACATTTAAAATATTTTTAAAAAAATAAATATTTTATTCATATTTTTTTTTTTAATTTTCAATGTTTTCAAATATATTGTTAATTAAACGTAAATTATTATTATTTTTTAAATAAAATATTACTGCAAAAAAAAATTAAAAATTTTAAACATTTTTTGAAAATTTATAATTAAAACAGAAAATTTTAAAAAAAAAAAATATTATAATATCAATATTTTACATAGATTTTATATTTATATTTATTTAAATTACTTAAGCATAGTAAATAATTTAAAAAATATTAATATAAATTAAATCTATATAAATAATTAATATTATAATTTCTTATTGTTATTATTATTATTTAAAAAATTGTCAAGTTCATGCTCAGCTCTTGACTCATTCTCGAAAGAGTATTTGACTGCAGCTTATGCTGTCAGCTCGCATCATTAATGTGTTTGTTGCCGTCGCAGGTTTTATGCACCTGTCTGTGTTTTCTGCGTGTACGTGTGTGTGTGTGTGTGTGTGTGTGTGTGTTTGTTTATTTATTTTGACATCAGTTCTTCATTACGTTTATCACGAATGCGCATCAGCCAAAAAGCAGCTCGAATTGTGGCTTCAAATTGTATTTAACGGCTTCAAGCTGCAGCAGACGTTGCGCTGCATTTAAACGGAAATTTAATTTGATTTGCCAGCCAACTCTGCACTCTCTCTCTCTCTCTCTCTCTCTCTCTCTCACACACTCTTGGCACCGCAAAGTCGCTTTTCGGCCAGCACGTTGCAACATTTCTAGTTCATTTCCGGCTAAAAATGAGCTGCTGTCCGGTTGGGCGGGGGGCCTTTATGTGCGCCTAGTCCTGCTGGTGCTGGCTCACATGTCGTGTCTTGGCCAACTGCCGCCACTGCGAGCTGCATAATTTTCCAATTAGCATCAATAAATAGCGAGGGGGCTACGGGTAGGGCTAGATAAAATTTAATTGAGAAATTATTACGCGGCACTCGAGGCATGTTCTAGTTGCCAGTTCGAAGAGTTTGCACTTTAATTACCGTTTAGCATTTGCATTTTGGCCAACTTCCTATTTTTTCTAAGGGTTTTTTTTTCAGCAGCTGCACAGCGTTGCCAGACATTGCATAAATTCCTCGGCAATGGCCAATAAAATGCCCCATGGAATGGCAATCATTTCCTCCCTCTCTCGCACTCTGTATCTTCCTGCTGCTTTCGACTTGGCCATAAGCCAGTGGCCCTCAGCTCAGCTATCTCGCAATTTGTTGAAAACGGGTTGGGCGAGGAGATGGGGCTATCTCTGAATGTGAACAGCATGGGAAGCAGTTGCTCCAGTTTATCTCAAATCAGTGACACTTCTCGTCGCATCACATTTGCAATGCGAATTGTCAGTCGGAACAATCTGAGCGAATTGAGAAATATAGATTTCTATCTGAAAGCGAGAATTGATGCGATGTAAATTGAAAGGAAAACGGACAGCCAACAGCGGGCGAGGGGTGGACGCTACGGAGGGCAGCTGACAGATTGATGCAGGAGAAACGAAAGATTTATAAATTGTTAAATATTATTTAGGGTAAATGTTTGCTTAAAGAGTCTATTGATGCTGACAGTGAATCTGGCACAAGTAGTTGAAGTTGATCAGATCAGGCAAAAGACAGCTAAGAGTGAATTAACATATAATCTGAAATATATATTATATTAGCAGTATATAGTATATACACATCATAGAGATCCTTGCTCTGTATATCTGTGATACTTCTTCCTCGCCTCCCCATTCCAAACTCAATTGCTTTCTCCTCGCAGATCACCTCTAGTTAACATTCCTCATCAACTCGTTCAATTTATGCATTAAATCAGATTGCCTCTGCCTCAGTATCTGGCTCTGTGTGCGCCGTCGATTAAAACAGCTTTTAGCCAGTTGATGGCAAATGTTGTAACCATTTAGCATTTGCCTCGCACAGCTGTCGCTCCAATGAGCTACGTGACATGCAAGCAGGCAGCATTTCGACATTGTTTTCAACTTCCCACACACACAGAGACAGAGAGAGAACGACCTGCATGGCATCAAATCACAATCGTCAACAGTAGCTGAAATCCCAAGCCGCACAACGCCTGCCGCTCCCCCTTCCAGCTCCCGCTTGTGCATCGCTTAGTTTTTTGTTATGCAGAGACAAAAGTGCAATATGCATTCGGTTGCCTATGCCTGGCGCATGAAATGAATACACAATGAGAGCCGAAACGTACAGGCACGCACCCACCTGCAGCACCTGTTGCCATTTTCGCATTTGAAGCTAGCCGCAAAATGCCGCCCACTAATTGGCCCAGCCGCACGGCAATTAAACAACTTCCTCTGCGCCCTCAAAAGTAGGCAACAAAATATTTTGCTGCAAAAGTCAATAAAAAACAGAGCTTAAAACTTAAACAAAAGATGTGAATGCATCAGCTCACTCATCGCCCCTCTCTCTCTCTCTCTCTCTCTCTCTCACTCTCTCTCTCTCTCATTATTTTTAGTTTTCTGTGTTTTTCTCACTCAACTTTTCATCGAAGTTTGACTTGCAGTTAAAGTTTAGCTCTGTTCCCTGGCTGGGCTTACCCTTGTTCACGGCATTATAAATACAGCATGAAGTTCGCAACGTTTTGCTTAGTTTCTGCCACTAATCGCAGGATTTGATGTGCTTACAATTCAGTTCAGACTGGTTAGCCATACTTTGCTTCGCAACAAATTGCTTAAGCTCAGCCATGAACTTTTGCTCAACTTACTTTCGCCTGATTCCATATTCTGAAAGGTAGCGTTAAGATAATGAAGATTGCTAGAAATTATATAGAAAAATTTTTAAAAATTGTATATTAAAGATATAATTTATTTAAATAAAAATTAAATGAAATGTTATGACTATATTGCAGAAAATATTATTTAATAAGAGAAAAGAAAATAAAAATATATTAAATTTGAAAATTAATGAGAGATATACAATATTTTTATATATTTAAATATATTTTAAATAATTATTATATTTATTTAAATATATAAATAATAAACATATCTTTTTACCTATTTTTTCTTAAATATTATTAAATTTTAAGCTTTAAAAAATATTTATATTTAATATTTAATAGACAAAATAATTTATATATATACTGACAACAATTCAGTTTTCTTTTTTATGAAATAAATATATCATATATATTTAAAAAAAATTTTTTTATTTATTTACCAAAAATAAAACAAATATATTTTAAACTTATTTTTAATTAAATCAATTTCTATTTCTCATAGTCTTCAAATATTCCTATCACAAGTATAGAGCATATCAATTGCGCTGCCTCGACGCTCCGAGTCGCTTCTAGCATTTCTACTGTTGTCCAATGGGTTTTTTGTCATGTCGTTAGAGCAGCAGCAACAGCAGCAGCAACTAGAGCAACTACAGCATCCACAACAACATCAACGAGCTGCATAACAATCGCATTTGCCAACTTCATTTATTGTTTTGTTAAGCTGCTAACTTTTGTTTATTGCAGGCCGTCAGCAGCAGCAGCAGGAGAAGCAACAGCAGCAGCATTAAGAGAAAAACTCGTTACACCTATACACTGCCACGCCCTGCCCATCTCGCCCCTGCTACCCCTACTCCACTTACCTGTTCAGTCTGCATATAATTTGTCATATTTTTAATGACTTTCCAAGTGCGCATCGTGTGCACGGTAATTGCAAAGCAAAGCAAAATGCAACTTAAATAGGAACAACAAACAGACAACAACAACAACTAGCAACAACTGCAACAATGTCACCTTTTTGTTGCTGCTAATCTGTTGACTATATGAATATCTCTTTCAGTTGCACACGGCGTATGCGTAATTTGCTGTTTGCAGCGCAACACGAACTCATATTACAATTGTTGCTGTCGCTGTCGCTGTCGCTGTTGTTGTTGTTGTTGTTGTTGTTGTTGTCATTGTTATTGTTTCTTATGTGCTTTGTAATTTATTTGTGGCCTGCCGCATTGCCTGGCCATTTATTATGCAAATGGCCAACAATTTTTGGGCCATAAACTCAAACAAAACCTGGCGCACAAATCATTTTCATTATTTAGTTGAGCGCAGAGGGCAGAAGGCGCATTGTGCTTGGTTCAGCATATTTCTGGTCAATCAACCGCAGCCGGGCAATGCCAGTAATAGAAAAATTACCGTTATTTGTGTACTGTTATACTGCTATATATATATATATTGCTATCATAATGCTATTAAATGTTACTTCGATTATTTAGAATGAAAATAATTTGCAATTGATATTGACTTTCATTTGGGGCTGCCTCAATTCAGAATTTATTCCCCAATTTATTTAGATTTATTATTTATTTTGGTTTTCCTTGCATTTTCGATAGTGCCAAATATATAAATAAATTATTATTCATTTAAAAGGCAAACTCAATTTATAGTTTTTGATTTTAAGATGAACCACTTAAAGCGTTTGGTCGATTGCATATTGATTGCTAGGCTAAGGTAATGGGAATTACGCTATAAAGTGCTATTGAGTGCCTCGTTAACTGGGCGTAGATCTCTAGCCAGGATTACATTCAAGGATTACACTCTTTACTTTTTAGATATTTTATAAATTTTAAAAATAATATAAATTTTACTTTTTTTATTAATTAAAATTTTTTATTTGATTTTCTTTTATTTTTTTGTATATTTAAATTATTAAAAATATTTTTTATTTTTATTTTTCTAAGCCTTATTTTATTATTTTTTTTTTTTTATATATATTCAAAATTTTTACATTCATTTTAGTTCTCAAAATTATTTTATTTCTTTCCTAAATTTATTACATAAGAACTGAAAGGTTCCGAATTAAAATATAAACTGTTTTTAAGCCCTAAACAGCTAGGAAAGGAAACAACGACGTCGCGACGCCAGCTCAAATACAGCATTCATTTGGCTTTCTGTCGTGGTATCTGGCGAGTTAGCCAAGCGCAGCCAAACAATTTCTGCGGCAAACGCTTTACATTTGAAATCTGATTTTTTTTTGTGCGGCGACAGACACACACACACATACACACACGAGCAGCAGTGTCAAGCGGGAATGAAGCCGCAACTGGTGGACGAAGATGCTGACATAGACGGGCAGCTAATGCGGTCGACGGGCAATTTCCACTGGCGCCGCAAAGTATGCAACATTCTTTTTCGCGCGCGACCTAACAGCCATTTTGCTCACGCACATTTCTCGGGCAGAGTAAGTGTGGGTGTGTGCTTGAGTGTATTGGTATATATGGCTACGACTGTCAGACTATCCTTTCTCTTGCTTATTGCATTTTACAGGCTACGTTTTTGCTTACTTCAGTGACTGCAAATCGGTTTGACTTGGGTTTAATTTTATTTTTAAAGATAAGATATTGTTGGTATTTATTATTCATTTATAAATATTTCTTTAACTTTAATTAAATATTTATTCAACTAGAAATTCTAAATTAGAGACGAGTTTGATTTTCTTTCATGCAACTCTCTATTTTTCAGACACTTTGCATAGAGCTCTTAGTTGCTTTCAACACTTGATGAAGAAGCCAAATTGTTTTATTTGCAAAAATATGCAAAGCTGTCTCAAGCACAGCTTTCGCAATCTAAACAAACATTCGCTTTTGGCAAAATCGAATACCCAAGCCTTCGAAATTGTTATTCACTTCTTTCCAATCAAGTCTCGCATACAAATCGTGTCTTTCAACTAGCTGCTCCCTGAGCTCAACAAATTTCTATAGCCACATTCAATTAAAACTCTGCAGAGCAACTCATTATGATGTTCAAGCAGGCATAAAGCTCTGCCGATAACACACTCACACACACACATGTGTGTGTGTATGTGTATATATATTCATGTATATTGCGCATATGTAATAATCTTTGAAATTGCGCTCAATTGGTTCTTGGAGTTGAGCCTGGGGCGCATTTAGCCTGTGCGGCCAAGTCCTGTCGTGGGGGCAATTGCTACTTGAAGCACCTTTAGCACTCACATCACTTTATTGATAATATTGTCGCTTGGCAATTTCAAAAGCACTCAAATGTGTGTGAGTGTGTGTGGGTGTCTGGCATGTGGAACAACCCTTGCATGTCTTTCGAACTTTGTAAAGTTGTATTTGTTTTTTTTTTTATTATTTTTCTATATTTTGTAATGGGGCAAAATCCCAACAATTTTGTCCTCGAACTTATCGAAATAGTTTTTCCAACATGACGGCAAACTTGCGTGTCGACACACACACACATACTTAGACACCCACACACAGACATGCTCGTAACTGTAGTTTTGATAACTATATTAGTTTCTATAGGCAGCTTAAGTTTCTCTTCCTCTTTCTCCTCTCTCTCTCTCTCTGCGTCCGCTTTGCCCCCGCTATAATTGCTAAACGGTTTTATTGCTGATAACGTGCCACGCCTCCTTTTTTTTAATGCAATTTATGCTAATGGTTTCTTGTTCGCTCTCTCTCTCGCTTTTTTATCAGCCCTTCTTTATGGCGCCTGTAAATAAGCATGATAATAATTTTATAGTGTTAAATGGCGCACAATATCAAGAAGCGAAGAGAGGAGAAACCAAAACCCAAGCGAAAAACCCTTTCAAAGCCGTTACACTACATTAACTTTGCCGGGCGACACATTTCGTACGTCGAGCATATTTTCTTATCTAAACCGAACACACACACACTCGCACACACACTCTATCACACTCTTGGATTCTGGCTGACTTCCTGTAACATATTTCATTAGACAGAACGCATAAATCATCACAAAAAATGCTAATTAACCAGCGGAACCTCCCTTTAGGGATACACACACACACACACAGAGACAATCTCACCCACACATTCGCATTGAAATTCGTTTAACGTTTGCCCTTTAAATTTTTACGCAATTTGATTTTTTGACTGCAACTGCTGCAGTTGCTGCAGCGCAAATTAATCGTCAAAAATCGTTTTATGTACTGTAATTCATGAAAATGCTATCAACTGTTAAACGCTGCCCAGAGAGCTCTCGCTGTAGCTCAAAAAGGACAGACAGATGCGGTGAGGCACAGTGGGACAAGATGTGAATTTATTATGTATCATGCGAGTTTATAATAATTGTATTAATAATTGCAAATATAACATAATTTTAATATATTTCATATTTTGTTTTTATTAAAAATAAATAAAATTTAATATAAATAAATTTGAAAAAAATTTTTGATTTCATTATGCATTAATTTGTGAAATTTTCAATTTATTTGTGAAATTAATTTTGCATACAAATCCCTAAAAAATCTCTTACATAATCAATTTCTTATCTAAAGTTTCTTTAGCTGAATATTCATTTCAAATATGTTTTTTTCTTTAAGCACACAGTGCGCGGCAGACGTTGGCCATCGATGTTGGCCTGCGCATCCGCTGAGGCCGGGCCATAACGTTGGCTTATTTAATGGGCGGCCACGTTAGCAGCGATTGCTGTTTGGGTAGCCTCATTAAGAAACCATCAGGGCACCGAAAAATGGTAGCTGGGCATCTTTTGCAGGCGCACAGCTCGCATGCCGTGCATGCAGCTCGTGTGTCCACTCGGTGGGCCGCCATATGTCCGTGAGTCTATAAATGAAATCGGAGCATGCAAAAACTGCGAAATGGCATTGGAATTGGAAATGGAAGTGGAAGTGGAAGTGGAAATGGAAATGGTCATGCGCTTGTGTTTTATGCAAATTCAATTGTTTCCTGTTGCATTGCAAATGCATTTCGCTCCCGGCCAAAGCCAAAGAAAACAGAGCTCAATGCCAGCAGCCAGCAGCCAGCAGGCAGCAGCCGACAGCCATCAGCCATCAGCCAAATGCCAAATTCATGCCGCCTGTCGAATGGATATGGATAACCGAATATTTGTATGCCAAGTGCTTGAGGCAACAATGCGCAACAACAAGCTGGCCCCAAGTGCACGAACTGTCATCTCTAAAGACGCAAGACACAAGCAGGTTCTATTAGCTTCAATCCAATTCAATCAAATTAACTAACATACAACATAAAATTTAACTAAACCTTAATGGAGCTAAGCTCCAATCCTCTCAAACCTCTAAAACCTTTAAAACCTCCAAAACTTGAACTTCGCATGACTCTAGATCGGGTGTTTTCTGTCCGATGCGAGAGCCATATACCATTTTCGACTCGTACGAAGCACGACTATCGCTTGGCATTAAAAATTTTCATAGTTAAAATTTTGCCATTTTTGGCAAAAATGTGATGTAACCCCTTATCATTTTGGCCAAAATCGAGTCGAGTCGAAAAAACTCCAAAAAATTGACTATTTCCTGACTTTGACTTACTACAACTAGCGTGTTTTTTATCCGATTTTGGGATGGCATACCTTTTCGAAAGCGTATAGATGTGGAGTATTGATCTGTATCAACAGATTCTGCCGTGCCTTGGAAACTTCTCTTAATATTCCATTGGGAATGAAAAAAATTGACCATTGGTCGACTTTGACTTACAACAACTTGCGAATTTTTTATCCGATTTGGGTACGGCATACCTTTACGGAAGCGTATCGATGCGGAGTATGTATCTGTATGTACAGATTCTGCCGTGCCCTGGGCATTTTTCCTAATATTCTATTGGTAAGGAAATAGACCTCTGGCAAGTTGCTTGAGTTTTGATTGCAAATTATTTTAATCTTGAGGATATCGCTGCCAATATCTCGCTTCCCCCACTTCCTGCTTTTGATTCATGCTTCACCCAAGTACAAGTTTCACTAAATGTCATTTTAGCTTAGAGGTTGACAGCTTTTCTCGACAAACTGTCGCAGGCTGAAAGCTGTACTAATTGTTCAGTCGTTACCCTCTCCAACTCACGCAACCGCAAAATCTGTGACAAACAACAACGACACGAACAACAACAACGACAACAACACGATCCGAGCCACACGGCAAACAAAAAGTCAAGCAAACAAATTAAGCGTCAATGACATGCAAGTTTAGCAGCGCCACCAAACCACCCACCCGCCCACAAACAGCAGAGCTCACTGTCGCTCTCTCTCTCTCTCTCTCTCTCTCTCTCTCTCTCTCTCTCTCGTGTGTGTTTGTCAATTTGCATAGAAATGTGCACACAATATAATAATACCTGCCAATAAAAATAATTGACAACTGACAGTAAAAATAAACAAACGCACACACACACACACACACACTCACACGTACACACACACACGTACACCCACTACTATTTCTGTGACGCTTAGGTAAACAAATATTAAATAAAATATGTGCTTGCCACAACGACTCGCATAATACCTGAGGTAAACTTTAAGCTCCTCCTGCAGAGCAGCTGTCAAATGATTAGGGAATTCAAGGTAGCTGCAAATGCGCGTCGCACACGGCGTATGCTTAATAAAGTTTACACCTCACCTTGATTTAACGTACGTGTAAGCTTTCAGCTGTGTGCCCACCTCGTCCTCTCTCTCTCTCTCTCTCTTTCTCTGTGTTGCGCTTGGGTGTGTGTTGTCGGCACGTGATTTTCATTTTAAATAGACCTCAAAAAGGCTAATTTACACCGAACACAAGATACCCTGTGGAGTTTTGTAAGCTTTAAGAAATTAAATGATATAAAAAAGAGATTGAAAATAAAAATATATAATCTATATGCTTATAGATATTTATATATCTTTTATTAATTTATCAAAAAATTAATAGTATTTTTTATTTACATCTGAAAATAACTTTTAAAGCACCCCTCGTAGATCGATAATATTTGAAGCGAATTGTGACAGCGCCGCCTTGATGTACACAAAGCCTTCTGACATGTCACGCAGCCATGTAAAGGGCTAAATTGAGCTGTTCAAGCGGCTTGCAGCTGAAAAAGAATCGAATCAAATTAAACTGTCAAGCTGTCAGTGTGTCAATACAGAGCGCTTGCATGTCACAGCCAGAAGAAAGAGGCGTTGTCAACCCTAAATACTATATTAATTGATTCAAAATGAATGCAAACAGTGCTGCATCGAGAGTATCTATTAAATGGCTCTGTCGTGAGTCTAGCTAATATAGATATCAACTAATCTAGCTATCCATTACCTGAGTTATAAGGAATATTTTTGTATATAAAAGGAGTGCGTGGTTTAATAGTCACAGTATCTCCTAGTAAGGCATTGACGCTCTGAAAGGATTTTACTTGATTATAATAATAAAAGATATTTACATGAGTAGCTGTTTGGGAGCAATGTATTAATATCTTACTCTGATATGACACTATATGAATATCTATATCTATATCTATATCTATATCTATATCTATATCTATATCTATATCTATATCTATATCTATATCTATATCTATATCTATATCTATATCTATATCTATATCTATATCTATATCTATATCTATATCTATATCTATATCTATATCTATATCTATATCTATATCTATATATATCTA